>CM042081.1:50794591-50804164 GCA_023509865.1 Trypoxylus dichotomus
TGAAGCAGCATTTCACAGGTGGCTGCGATCGATTTTCTATTTGACGTTCATTCAAATCATGTGGGATCCGTTTACCCAGTTTATTGATCTTCGCCGTTGCTCGTAAACGTCTGCTGATCGTTTGTTCTGACACATGTAACGCTTCTGCTAATTGCCGTTAAGTTTGAGTTGGGTTATCGTCCAGTATCTCCTGCAATTGCTCGTCCTCGCATTTTTGTAGTCACCGCTCACCGTCTTTCACATTGAAATCACTACTTTTAAATTGTCGAAACCATATCTCACATGCTCTAATCGATGGAGCGTGTTCAGCGGATGTTTCTATCAGCAAACGATGACTTTTAATAGCCTTTTTCTTTTGATTAAATAAGAAAAGTAATGCGTGTCGCAAATGTTCTTTTGCAGGCGCAAAACTCGACATGATCACTGAACGATAAAGCAAACACGTTAGTAAAATTGCCGTAGCCGTCCAAAACACCGATCAGACGGACCAATATAAACTGGCGCTTGCAGTTTCTTCTCGATATTGTGAAGGCGTGTGAGTTACGTCGGTATACAAGGGTATCGAATTATTAATTAATCGTTGTAATAAATGTATAGAAGTTAGGGGAGATTACATTGAAGAATAAAATTTCTTATATTGTTCCAAGTTACTTTTTTCTATATCATGCCGAGAATTTATGACGCCTACCTCGTACAACGCATATACGCGATTTCATTCCATTTTTAACGGTTCGTCGTATCTAATTGTATCTGAAGTCGACTGGTATATCTCGAATACGGCCGGTCTAACGGCCAAACGATTCGAAAATAGTAACAAGTCGTAAAATGCCGCGGCACATTATTCATCTATCACTTCAAGACGACGAAATCAGAGCAAAAGCCTCCCAAGGACAATCGCTGATATGTCGGAACGACGGGTAAGCGACGACAACGGTAAAATCGAAACGGATATAAATTTAAAGCAGTCGGCCGTGAAAAAAAAAAACGAACACACAGTGAAACTCTTTTTCGGCTTAACTTGTATTTAGTACTTCTCAAGAATAAATTTGCTCATGCACATACATATGCACATCGTATGTGTTTTAGTATTTTGTATACAATCCATACCTCGAGCCTGATACGATAAAACAATACCGTGATGACTAAATAGAAATAGATGTAGGTGTTTTTGTTGTTTTTTTTTTAAATACTAGATAGCTTGCACTTATAACACTACTCAATATTTACGGCAAGTGTTTGATTGGTCGAAAGTTTCACGTGGTATCTTAGTTGATCCGCACAAAATGTTCGGGGCCGCTGCTCATTGAATTTTGGACTCTGTCAATATACAAAAACTTATTTTTCTCGATAATTCTAGTTTTGTTATTGCCTTATTATTTATGTTTATAATTTACTTCGCGCGCTTCTGATAACAGTTTTATAAGTTTTTATTAGTGGTTTCTTAAATTTAGTTTTAAAAACTATATTTTAAAAAAGTAAGCTTCTGTATAGTTATGTTTTTAGTATGGTATCCACTTGTATATATAGTTTTTAATTGATAGGTCTCCATCCAAGTGAATTGCTATGTTTCACAGGTATCGACATAAACTCCACTCCGCACAAAGAGAATAATTATTCGGAACACAGCGTTCCAGGAGCTCGTGGACTTCCATTGTCAACCGTGTTGCCGACTGAATGTGAAAATGTAACGCGTCTATAAACCAGAACTATCTACTACGAAAAAGCATATGATAGAATCCGGGTATAATATTAATTAAAAAAAACCTTAAGCTACTTAAAAGTTTAAGTTCGTGTAGAGAATTAGAGGGATACGAAACGATATTTATAAAAAAAAGAGCAGAAACTTGCTGAATAGAGAACTACCTCCAATTGCACACTCAAGCTTGCTTGATTTGTTATCAGAATGCCCTGTTAAAGGTACGGTCCGTTTTCGTTCCTTCCTTTCCCGAAAAGGTCATCCGTTAGGTTGTAAAAAATTAAATATTTTAAAAACTTTTAGAGCCTCTGTAGGAAATTTTGCACGTGTGATACATTTTTGCATCCAATTGGCGACATAAATCACAAATTTTTTGCGGAGCGGAGTTTACCGCGATGCCCGTGAATTATACAACCACACAGTCTGCAATCGTTGTAGCTAACTATGCAATGATAGAAAATGAAAGTAAGTTATTCGGAAACATATTATAACTGTAGGACTCAATTACATGTATTTTCAGGAATATGTCAATATTCACACTGAGCAGTACGGGGATGTAAACCTGAGGATTACGTTGCTTTCAGAAAATTTCCTAATTCAACAAAAGGTCCAGAACATTTCATATTGTACTTTATAGTTTAACGATACAAATGTGCTAGAAACGTAATATCCAAGCATATGCGAATTCTAAGTTAACAATTGTTTTTACAAAATGTAATGCACATGCTGCTGTAAGAAACCTGATTCTTCAATCATTCACAAAATTGTTAATATTTAATTACATTAAGCAATTTAGTAATATTGTCAGGTAGACAAGGGAGATTTCGAATGGATAAAAATTGAATTTATAATTGTATTTCATTTCATTTAAGTATATTTTGTTTTTGTATAGTACTTGGGAACTATAACAGTATACATAATACATTGGTTGAATAGTTCTACCTTTGATTAACTTACTTCTTCCACAATAATATAAATTAAGAAAGAAATATATATACATATATAAAAACCCGCTCAAAAAAATTATATTTTAGTTCACCCGCGCAGATGTTGGAGGGCGCTACTTTTATGTATACGTTCTACGTCACTGTGCGACGCTGGTATTTTGGGTATTCTATGCATTTGCGTTTGTATTGCATATTATACAACGCCATAATTTACTTATAGATGTACAATACGTACAAGTCCATCAACATATCGCGAGTATAATACGGGCAAAATTTAAAAGTAAATTGGAGAACCCACTAGCTCGCCTTTTGTCCCCAACCATACCGCCCCTATAAATATGAAATGGTGCGTAATACATAGAGGAATTACATTATTGATTTCACATTCCGAGATTGTGCCCTAATAATGACTATCAAATAGTCAATAGGGGAGTATAGTCATCGAAAGTATTAGAAACGAGTTCGAGTCATGAAAACGGATATAAACGCGAAATTAACAATTGCGATAAAAAATCAGTAAAAAGCGTAGTACGGGAAATAGTAACCGACAGATATTCTTATAGTACACAATATTATACCAAATCAACTTATTTTAAACGTTTTCAGCTACCGCATATGAAATCACATCCGTCAAAGCTTTAGTTACTTGTGCGCGCATGAATGATATAGAATCAAACTTAATCGTGCAACTTACACTTCCAGTATCCGATCGCCTTTTCGTATTCCTGCTTGTTCGGCGGCTCCACGATCTAAAACGGCGCTGACATGCTGTAATGGGGCGTACAGTTCGCCGTTGATACTTCTCAGCTGACCGCCTTCGCTAACCTGGCCACGAACATTGAAACCGAAACCGGTATCCGTCTTATTTATCGTCACCACCCTTGGACCATTCGCCGATAACCTCATGCCGCCAACACTACCACCGCAGCTGCTGTTGCTGCTCAATCGTCGTTCACTGTTTTGAATTGTATCGGCCATATTCAGGCACTTTTGACAATGACAGCGTTACGACGATGCGAGCGCCACCCTCACGGGTAAACCCTAAACAAACGATTACCTAGCATTTAATAGAAACTTTATGTAATACTATGTTTTTGACTAAACCTATAAAGAAATCAAAGAAAATTAATTGCATTTAACAATTTATACGAACATGGTGATAATATGTGTACGCGGACACTAACGATAATATTTACATTAACATTTGATTTAATGTTGTGTCTACACATAGATACATACGTGGTGCTATATGTGTATACGCAAAATCAGAAGAGTCTAGTCGTTCAAAGTATTATATGAAGCTGTATGCAATTACATGTATAAGATAAGGATAATATATCGATGTTCGTCTTCTGGTATGATATGATCTGGCCACTATTTACATACATACGTAAACCCTATTCATTAAACGAATAATTAATGTATTTCTTCAAGTTATACCCAATGAAAAATCTTTTTTTTTAATATAATTGCCATCATCAATAGAGTGCTTTACTTACCGGCATATAGAGCTTAGATCGCCTGTCGAGAGATGGCACTCGGGGTATGTTTGACAACTATCAAACGGGAAACCACTGGTAACTTGGGCGAAAAGTAATCTTTGGAATTTGCAACGTTTGAATTTTCGATTGTGTCTATTTATAATACTTGACAGGCAATTTATAAAACGAGTCTTTTTTATTAGTACCATTGTTATTGACATTATGTGTGTTGATAGAAAAACTCATAATATTTCTGAAACACTGCGCGAAGTACGATATCTAATATGACGCTGAAGAAATGTTTTAATGTATACACTGATTTGTTAATAACATAGTCCTCTTCCCTTATACAAGTATATGTGAATCGAATGTAACAGAATATAATTTAAGTGAATGGTACAAGAAACCCGAGAGAAACCGTCAATTTGGAAGTACTTCTTTTAATACTTTTTCTTGTATTTTTGTCGCAACCACCAAAGCCAGAGAAATAGCCCGTTCCGAACGATCAGAATCAATTCCACGAATATATGGCCCCATGTTCCATCGTTTTGCTTGTTCCGGCGTTACAGCGCGTTAAAGTTGAGATTTTTTTCTCTCTTTTTCAACTTTGACGGGCCCTAGCTGCTAAACGGTTAGAGATAGAGCGTTCCGAGCGGTCGCAATCGATTCCGCGGACATTTTTCTATCGGTGAACCGTGTATTTCGTCCGTCCGGACGACGTCGTTAACGCGCGATACGAGAAAACGTTAAAAGATGTTGTTTTAGGGGTCGATTTTCTCGCGTTTTTTCGAAAGTCCCGAAACTTCAAACGCCCGTATCGGTTATACGTGGTCGCAGCGCGCCCGCTCGGTGGTCATTTTAAAGATCTCGACGCGTACTCTCTTTACGGCGTAAACCGGAATCCTCTATCTCTAACCGTTTAGGAGCTACGGCGCTTCAAAGTTTCGGAGTTGAGCATTTTTGGAAATTTCGAAACTTTAAACGCGATTTTCTCCTTAACGGTTGAAGAGAGCGAGGCAAACTTTTTAAGGAATCGGGTTTCGCACTCCTTCAACTTTCAAACGTCCATATCTCCTAAACGGTTAGGGCTAGGGGGTTGAAATTTCTCAGGCGTAATACACCCATATATGGCCACGTTCCGGTAGGGTCAAAACCTCGAAATTCCGACCCTCGATCTTTCGGCTCGAAAAAATTCATCGTTTTGGTCAGAAAAAAATGCGACGTTTCTGCTGCGCGTTAACGGGAAGAGTTAGACGTTCGCTTAATTAATGAATTAAGAACACACAGTCTTAATATATTTGTTGATGCACATAAGAAAAATGGTATAACAGATTTAGCAGAAAAATTATATTATACAGAAGGAAGGCATAGACAGCGGCATGTAATATATATTCAATAAACTGGTACATTTATACCATTTATAGTGAAATTATTATTGATAAAAGTATAATAAATGATTTAGAAAATTATATGATGAATTATATAATGATAAAATAATTAATAACTATTTGAATAATTATAGTAAAACTGGATTTTATACTATTAATAAAAATCGTGTTGAATTTTATAGGTTTTAACGTTTATTATTAGCTGGAAATAATACACTTTAAACAGATAACCAAAACCAGTTGCCTAATTTGTTCTCTGTGTCTGCTCAACACCTTACAATATATTATGCTCTCTGCATAGAGGTTTGCACATTGACCAACAGAGGTCGCATTTAACCTTAACATTTCTTAAATTCAAATTTTAACAAATGGTATTTGTTTTCCAACGAAATTATGTGATTACAAATCCTTCAGAGAATATAAAAATAGATTGAAAGCAGTTAGTAGAAATACTGAAGATGAATATAAAAATAATATTAGTAATACAGACGTTATAAGTGATAATTATATTCAGCAATTATTCAAAGTATTATAAATGACGAATACAAATGTCACAGATTCATATAATATTATTTTGAATTATTTAATTAAAAGTATAATATTCTTAATTTAGATTGGAATACTGGTGGTACACATTGGATTGCGATGTATATAGATAGTACTAATAAATTAGTCAATTTCTTTGATTCATTTGATAATTCATTACCAGAAAAGTTTCTAATTCCAAAAAGTTATACAGTAACTCATAACAATTATAAATTTAATAAATTTAAATGTAAATTGTGGTTGGTGGTGTTTGTTATTTTTATACGTTTGTTATTTAACGTCAGACACAAAACATTTACGATTTTGTTTCAAATAAACGAGGATCTTGTATATTTAATAATTTCTTAATTTCGTCTGTTGGATTAATATTTTCAACTTGTTTACTTTCATCAAAACATAATAACGGTATATCGTCATCGCAATCTGAATCCTCTTTGTTAGTTATATTCATAAGAGCTCTAATATTTTTTTTCTATTGTGTCTTTATCTTTTTGAGACAATGTTTTCTTTAAAGGAATTGGAGGTTGATGAGGAAGTTGTAATGTTAATGACCTACCTTTAATGTTATCATCTATTGTGTCAACAACCTTATTTCAAATATTTGCTAATACTGGTCCAGCTGCAGCGGCTAATATGGGGATTAAAAAATTTATAAAAATACCATGTATTTCACCACCATTAACAATTTTTGATTTATCTTGTAAAAGTATTGATGAACTTTTTTTAATTGTAATAGTCATTTATATAAGTAAAATAAAATGTAATATTCCAAATTCATGTTTGTTGGTCCCGTCATCTATAGTTCAGTAGATTAATATCCATAATTTTTATTTTAGTTCGAATGGGTATCTTCTTATAGATTTATCTTTTATCTATTGATTAACGACATATATGTTCACACGATGATGTTATGGTCTTCATCGTATATTTCTCACTCAACGACTTTTCTACAATTTTTATATATAAAAACATAGTTTTTGTTAAGGACTTTCTTTGACACTATGAAAATGCTACGAAGGAGAACAAATACCAGCAAGATGTGGTATCAACAGGTCACTATTAGATTTAGCGATGGCAGTGAAGTAGAAGCGGAGATCGAAGTACCGAATAGAAGTATGTTCTACGTACATTATCCAAATAGCAGCCCCAGCCTGCCTACACATACTTTCTTCACAATTGATTGTGAGTTGTTGCCAAACGAACAAGTAGATTTAGTCCAATTTTTCTTTCGTGGTGACACAATTATTACATTGAGATTCCCTAGCCCGGAAGCCAAGGAGGCCTTTTTAGAGTGGTTTTCTCGCGATAGGTAAGAAGAAATGATCTGTATATGAACAGTATCATAAAAACAAGGATAATTTCTTAGTCAAGTATGTACTTTTACATGTACTTTTAAATTCGTAATGGTACGAATAATAATTTTACCATTACGTTGTTCTACGTTTTAATCAAGTTTGGGTATAATTTAATTGAAATTATTTTGTATTGATTCTTATCTTTTATGATAGGAATGATGATTCCGGAAATGATAGCACAACATCAACACCGTCGCCACCCCTTCCTCGAAATATAAAAACATAAAATACAATGTATTATGCAAATAGGTATGTTTTGTATATTTACATATATAATTAAACTATATTTTTGAAATTATGTGTGTTCTTCGAGTATAGGAAATGTAATTGAAACAGATAGTTGATGCATAAAAAGTTGAAAGGAATTAAAAAATCTGTACCTGACAAAGAAATTAAATGTTGGCATTATAAAAAAGGTTTGTTTGATCAAAAGGAAATTTTCATAAACAAAATGTTATTAGGAGCTATGATCATAATATGTACACTGAGGAATTAAATAAAAAATCATTGTGTTGGAGAGATGATAACAGATATATCCAACAAAATAGTACTGTAGTATTGGAGAATTGAAATTTATTTTATTATTGTATAGGAATAAAATTATAATCTTTATCAATAACTTTTATTGGAAAGAACTTTTCCTTTTTCATCATTTCATAACCGATTATGTATTTAAACAAAATGTTCATTTTATCTATACAGTTTCTATTTATTTTATATTTATTATTTTTTACAAATACTATACATTCAAATGCATTTGTTAGAATGTTTTCATATTGCAGTAGGTTATGTAATAAATATAATTTTATTTATTGGTAGTCTAGGTAAAGAGTAATATGTACATATTTATATACTTGATCGGATCCTTATTAAGTGATTTAATTTCCTTCGTGCTATTTTTATCAGGATCCATTTCAATTTATTTATATTTAAAATAATTATGTAACCAATTTATTTTTTAGTGTTGAATATTTTTATCAAAACATGTGGTTACTAATACACACTCTTTGACGTTAGATGTTATATTACTAGAATTATTATGTTTTATGTTCTCGCTTACATTACGTTCAATGTTCACGATTACGTTACGTTCTATATTTATATATGGCCACGTTTCGGTGGGGTCAAAACCGCGAAATTCCGACCCTCGATTTTTCGGCTCGAAAAAATTTCATCGTTTTTGTTGTATGCTTTTAGTTAAATCGATTGCGTGGTTCTTTTCTTTTGTCGTCTTTAAAACATTTGTTTTTAGTCTTAGTATATTTCATTAATTTGGATTATTTAGTGGCGTGGTATGTATAAAATTGTTCTTTTTCTGTTAAATGGCGTAATTTAAGCGAAATTGTGAATTATAGTCTTTAAGAAGGCTATTTTTCGAGGAATTTGTATCTAATAAAGTTAAAATTGGGGCCTAAAAGCTGCTTAGTATAAGGACCGGCCGCCGGTGGTGCTGAAATATGTCACCAAACGACAAAATTCGAGTTGCCGTAATTTGTTTTGACGTGAAAATTCAAACATAACCTATTCGTGTATTGTTTTACTTTTTTCCCTTAATTGAAAGCAATAAAGACTAGAGAAGATGCTTTGCGATAAAACAATAAGTCAACAACCGAACAAATCTATTTGACAGCGGTAAATAATACAGAATTACAACGATAGCAATGTTTTATATCGTAGGATGAAACTGCTTGCAACTATGAGCGCAATGGACGGAAAGCTAAGGGAGGAATATTAGGAAGACTATCTATAACATATCTTCAACGAAGTATAATACCTAGGGTATCTGGTCTCTAATACGGTACAGTTTTTTGTGGTTCCGTTTGAAGCAATTCAAACGCGCGAAATGAAGATCATGTCCGTGTGCTACCAAATTTTCGTATAGGCATAAGGATATAGCAAGAATTACTAAAGAACGGCGCGGTGTCGCCCTACAGCCCGATTAGAAAATGTTTGCAACATAATTAATTAGGGTAATAAATAGCGCCTGACGGGACAGGCAACCCAATCAGCACGAGTCTAATTTTACCATTGTTAATAGGTATATGGGATCACAGAGGAGTTTTACGGCCTACGGTTTTAGACAAAATCTCGAGGATATTCCAATGAGGTACCGCTAAGAGTCCCTATGTACATTGGATGTAGTTCGAAACATTTTAAAGG